>CM046424.1:12388324-12427826 GCA_025506505.1 Flaveria sonorensis
CTATGATTTTGTCGAGAAACACAACCATGGTCTTGTCGATAGTAATAATCAAGATTTGACCAGGAAGTATCGTCAGTTGAACTTTTCTGATCAAAAATTCATACACAGGGCTCGAATGGCTAACGTTGGTCCAAATGTTGCTCATAAAATCCAGACCACAATTAAGGGTGGTCAACATATGGTTCGTGGCACGGTTACCGACTACAAGAATTTTAGTAGGGACATAAGGCGGTTCATAGGTAATAGAGATCCTCAAATGATTGTTGATACTCTAAATCAACGTAAAGTGAACTGGGAAAATTTCACCTTCGATTGTAAAGCTGTAAAAAGTGAACTTAGGTCTTTATTTTGGGCTGATGATGTTGCTAAGTGCAATTACTCCATTTTTGGAGACATTTTAGCATTTGACGCCACTTACCACACGAACCAGTAAGTTATATACACGCTATTATTTTATATTTTACATATATTAAGTTTTTTTGATGTTTTTTCAGGTACAACATGATTTTTGTTCCTTTTACCGGTGTAGACCATCATAAAAAATGTGTAACATTTGGTGCTGGATTATTATAAGATGAAACAATTGATTCCTATAAGTGGTTACTAGAATCGTTTATACATGCACATGGTAAAAAACCTACCCTAGTTCTAACAGATCAGGATGCGGCAATGAAACAAGTTGTTGCTATTGTTTTAAATGAATCTAAACATCGTCTATGCATGTGGCATATCACCAAAAAACTCCCAAAGAAGGTACATCATAATGATTTAGTACATTATCTGTTATCTTATAGAATTAAGTTCAGATCATATACTTAGTCTAATTTACACAACTGTAAGCTAGGCTGCTAGTATCTTGACCCGCACAAATTGAAATACTATTTTACACAACTGTAAGTCAGTATATAGGTTTAACTTCTGTCACATAATGTTTAAAGAAGTGTTTCTAGATTTATTCAAGTGCATTTTTTAAATTTCCATATATTTATATATATTTTTATTAGGTTTCGGGTGATGTTGCACTAAACAATGAAATTCGCAGAGCAATACATAAGTTAGTCTGGAATGTCTTCATAGAACCTTCAGTTTTTGAAGAACGATGGCATCTACTTATGGCTGAGTATAACCTTGAAAATCATGAATGGTTGTCTGACATGTTTGCCATAACGGAACAATGGGTTCCTGTATATTTTAAAGATATTCCAATGTGTTGTTTAATGAAAACAACATCTAGATGTGAGAACTCCAATGCATTATTCAAACTAAATTCTAGTGGATCAAACAATCTTGTTGATTTTCTCTTATGTTTTGATTCAACAATCAAGGGACAACATTATCAACAAAGGCTATTAGAGCATGGTACTACCATATCGAAACCTTTGTTACGTACACGTTTACATATTGAAAAACATGCATCTGATGTGTACACCGTAACATTTTTGATGAGGTTCAAAAGGAGATTGTAAAATCAGTATGGTTTTGTAGTGTTGCAAGTTGTCAAGTTGTCAAAAATTTTAAGATTTGTATTGTTTCCCACAACAAAGAACAGTCTGTGTGACAACCCACCCGAAACTCACCCAATTTCTTTGTGCCAATGCAGTAGACCAGTGATGTAACACAACCATGTAACGCAATTTTTGGGAAGAAAATTCTTTCAACATGGGGATAATGTGACATCCGGTAATTTTCCGTTACCAAACTCCGTTAGTTCCGTTAGGTCTTGCATACACGTGTCATGAGCACGCACTAGTTGTCGTTGAATGTTGGTGACTTAAAAATAATTAACAGTGATTATCTGATAATAACTTGATTAATAATGGTGATTATTAATTTGTGGTTATGTGATTTATAGATTTTAAATATTATTTGTGGATTTTGCCTTGTGTCAATGTGTTATATTGGGTTCGTGTGTTTTGTTGCTAGCTAAAAAATAGATGATTATTATTGTTGAATAATAATATATGAGTTTTATAATTAGAAGTATTTAAAAAGTGTTTAAAAAGATTAGTTTTATAAAATTTAAACAAGGAGGGTTTATTTTGTAATTATCACAAAACACATTATTACCAAATATAATTAAAAATCAAACCCTAATCCTCTCCCATAACCCTCCATAGCGGCTGAAACCTCTTCCCCTCCCATCCCTTGCGATTTTGATCAACAACAACAATCAAGCATCGATTTTCTAGTTTCAAACATTCCAACGTCTAGCAAGCATCAATTCTTGATCATTACACGATTAAAGGTGAGATTTTGATTAGTTTTTCATGGATTTTGAGCATGGTCGAACCCTAGTTCGATTTTCATGGTATATGTCAAAATTGATGTTGGTTTGATGATGTTATGATGTTAGTTATGTTGTATGAATGTTAATATATGTAGATTATGCAAGAAATCCATGGTTTTTGTCACCTAGTTCATACATTGTCAAAAGTGGAAACTTTTCTTCATGAGAATACATGTTTTGATGAAATGTTGATGTTAAATGGATGATTATGAATGCTATGAACTAGATTAGGTGTAATATTGATGAATTTATGATTGAGATTGAGTGGTTGTTCATACCTTACTATTAATAGTAACTTTTATGTATGAGATTGATGGATTATGAGGAATTGATGATGTTAGTCATGTCTAGATGGTTGTAATGGACTTGATTAGGCATAAAGTTGGTGAATTTACGAAAGAATTGGATGTTAGATTGGTTTTGGGTGTTACTTTCCCGAAAGAGAAACTTTATTTATGTAGATCATTGGATATTGTTAATTAAACATGTTTATGATGTTAGGATCATGTTAGAATGTTTGTTGATGATGTCTAAGGTGGTAGATTGTGTTGTTTGGATTGTACGAATAGTTGATGAAGAAGCCTTAGCAATCCCAAGAAACACCAAAAGGTTGCTTTGAGTGTGGAAAGGAAGGACACTACAAGAGGAATTGTCCTCAGTTGAAGAAGAACGGGAAGGGAGCTGGAAATGGTGGAAATAACAACAACAATGGCAATGGTGATAATAACAGTGGCAACAACAGTGGAGCTAAAGGGAGAGCCTTTGTCATGGGTTCAGGTGACGATCTAAATGACCCTACTACTGTTACTGGTAAATTTCCTGTTAATGGTCGTTTTGCTACTGTATTGTTTGACACTGGAGCCGGTAGAAGTTTTATCTCTACTAAGTTTAGTAGTCTCTTAAGTGATATGCCTTCTCCGTTGGAATCTAAATATACATAGAATTAGCAGATGGTAAGCAAATCCACGTGACACACATCCTTAAGGGTTGCGAGATAGAACTTGCTAGTCATAATTTTGACATCGACCTCATGCCTGTTACGCTTGGGAGTTTCGATATGGTCGTGGGCATGGATTGGCTATCCGAGAAGCAGGCTGAAGTCATTTGACACGAGAAGGTTATCCGCATTCCTCTCCTGGACGAGGAACTTCCCTCAGTTAAGGGCGATAAAGGTGGTGCTGTGATAGGCATCATATCGTTTATGAAAGCGCAGAAGTGGCTATGTAAGGGTCGCTTAGCTATGTTAGCCCTTGTAACTGACAAGCAACCGGAGGAAAAGAAGATAGAGGATATTCTGGTAATTCGTGACTTTTCGGAGGTGTTTCCGGAGGATCTTCCTGGACTACCACCTCATCGTCAAGTTGAGTTTCAGATTGATTTGACTCCCGGAGTAGCCCTGATTGCGAGAGCACCTTACCGGTTAGCTCCAAACGAACTGTAGGAACTATCTGCACAACTGCAGGAGCTGTTGGAAAAGGGTTTATTTGACCGAGCTCATCACCTTGGGGAGCACCTGTTCTCTTCATTAAGAAAAAGGATGGTACATTTCGAATGTGCATTGACTATAGAGAACTGAACAAGGTTACAGTCAAAAATCGATATCCTTTACCTCGTATAGATGATTTGTTTGTTCAACTTCAAGGATCAAGCTACTACTCTAAGATTGATTTGAGGTCTAGGTATCATCAACTGACAGTCCGAGAGGAAGACATCTCAAAGACTGCATTCCGTACACGTTATGGTCATTATAAGTTCTTGGTCATGCCATTTGGGTTGACAAATGCACCAGCAGTGTTCATGGATCTCATGAATCGTGTGTGCAAACCATATCTTGATTAGTTTGTTATCGTGTTTATCAATGACATATTGATCTATTCGAGGACCAAGGAAGAACATGAAGAGCACCTACATCTAATCTTGGAATTACTTAAAAAGGAACAACTGTACGCCAAATTTTCTAAGTGTGATTTTTGGATACGTGAAGCATAATTTTTGGGTCATATTGTTAATGAGAAAGGTATACATGTTGATCCTGCAAAGATTGAAGTGATAAAGAATTGGTTGGTTCCCAGGACGCCTAGTGAGATACGGCAATTTCTTGGACTGGTAGGATATTACCGGCGTTTTATTGAGGGATTCTCAAAGATTGCTCAACCTCTCATAGCCTTGACTCATAAAGGAACAACGTATAAATGGGGAGAGAGTCAAGAGTCCACTTTTTAGCTGTTGAAACAGAAATTGTGTAGCGCACTGATATTGACATTACCGGAGGGAAGTGATGATTTTGTGGTTTTTTATGATGCTTCTATCCAAGGACTTGGTTGTGTCTTGATGCAGCATGATATGGTGAAAGCCTATGTCTCGAGACAACTAAAAGTACATGAGAAGAACTACACCACTCATGACTTGGAGCTGGGTGCGTTAGTTTTTGCCTTGAAGATCTTGATACACTACTTGTACGGTACCAAGTGCACTATCTACACCGATCACAAGAGTCTTTGGCATATCTTTGAGCAGAAGGAGTTGAATATGAGGCAGCGACGCTGGGTGGAATTGTTGAATGATTATGATTGCGCTATCAAATATGACCCAGGAAAGGAAAATGTAGTCGCTGACGCATTGAGTAGAAAGGAAACTGCTAAGCCCCGACGAGTGCGAGCTTTGCAGCTTACGATTAGCACTCACTTGCCTAAACAAATCCGAGAAGCTTATACAGAAGCCTTGAAAGTGGAAAACATTGGGTCTGAATCTTTACGTGGAATGGACAAACAGTTGGGTGTAAAAACGGATGGAATTCGTTATTTCATGGACAAACTTTGGGTACCTTTGTATGGAAACCTAAGGGACTTGGTTATGAGTGAAGCACATAAGTCTAAGTACTCTATACATCCTGGTTCTGACAAGATGTATCATGATCTGAAGGCGCACTATTGGTGGCCTAATATGAAGGCAGACGTAGCTACGTATGCGAGCAAGTGCCTAACCTGTTCGAAAGTTAAAGTTGAATATCAAAAGCCATCTGGGTTACTACAACAACCTGAGATTCCTATGTGGAAGTGGGAACAGATTTCTATGAATTTCATTACCAAATTACCCAGGACTCCTACTGGTTGTGACCCGATATGGGTTATTGTAGATCGGTTAACTAAGTCTGCTCACTTCTTGGCAATGAAGGAAACGGATAAGATGGATAAGTTAACTCATGTTTATCTTAAAGAGATATTTTCAAGATATGGTGTACCGGTTTCAATTATTTCTGATCGTGATGCTCGTTTCACATCACATTTCTGGCAGTCGTTACAAAAATCTTTGGGTACGCGTCTGGATATGAGCACTGCTTATCATCCGCAGATGAATGGGCAAAGTGAACGTACTATTCAACTATTGGAGGACATGTTACGTGCTTGTGTGATTGATTTCGGGAATAACTGGGAAGTTCACCTACCATTGGTGATAGTTATCATACAAATAGTGATCACACCAGCATTAAGGCAGCACCATTTGAAGCTTTGTATGGGCAAAAGTGTAGATCACAAGTTTGTTGGGCAGAAATTAGTGATAGTCAACTATCAGGCCCCGAGTTGGTGCATGAGAGTACTGAGAAGATAGTACAGATAAGGAACCGTATGGCTGCAGCACGTGACTGACAGAAAAGCTATGCAGACAAGCAACGGAAACATTTGGAGTTTCAGGTCGGCGATAAAGTTTTACTGAAAGTCTCGCCGTGGAAAGGTGTGAATTGATTCGGCAGAAGAGGCAAGCTTAATCCGAGATACGTTGAACCATTTGAGATTCTGGAAAGAATAGGTCCAGTGGCATATCGATTAGACCTACCTGATCAGTTGAGTGGAATTCACAATGTATTTCATGTCTCAAATTTGAAAAGTGTTTATCAGACGAGACGATGGTTGTACCACTGGAGGAAGTGCAAGTAGATGAACAACTACGGTTCATTGAGGACCCAATTGAGGTGATGGACTGTGAGATCAAACCTCTTAAGCAAAGCAAGATACCCATAGTCAAAGTTTGTTGGAACTCGAAACGTGGACTGGAATTCACGTGGGAACGTTAGGATCAGATGAAGCTTAAGTATCCTCATCTATTCGAAATGACAATGTCAACCGATGGAGGTAATGATTAAATTCGGGACGAAATTTCTTTCAACATGGGGATAATGTGACAACCCACCCGAAACTCACCCGATTTTTTTGTGCCAGTGCAGTAGACCAGTGATGTAACACAACCATGTAACGCAATTTTCGGGATGAAAATTCTTTCAACATGGGGAGAATATGGCATCCGGTAATTTTCCGTTACCAAACTCCGTTAGTTCCAGTAAGTCTTGCATACACGTGTCATGAGCACACACTAGTTGTAGTTTAACGTTGGTGACTTAAAAATAATTAACAGTGATTTTCTGATAATAACTTGATTAATAATGTTGATTATTAATTTGTGGTTATATGATTTATGGATTTTAAATATTATTTTGTGGATTTTGCCTTGTAACGTGTCAGCGTGTTATATTGGGTTCGTGTGTTTTGTTGCTAGCTAAAAAATAGATGATTATTATTGTTGAATAATAATATATGAGTTCTGTAATTAGAAGTATTTAAAAAGTGTTTAAAAAGATTTGTTTTATGGATTTAAACAAGGAGGGTTTATTTTGTAATTATCACAAAACACAATATTACCAAATATAATTAAAAATCAAACCCTAATCCCCTCCCATAACCCCCCATTGCGGCCGAACCCTCTTCCACTCCCATCCCTTGCGATTTTGATCAACAACAACAATCAAGCATCGATTTTGATCTAGTTTCAAGCATTCCAACATGTAGCAAGCATCAATTCTTGATCATTACACGATTAAAGGTGAGATTTTGATTAGTTTTTTATGGATTTTGAGCTTGGTCGAACCCTAGTTCGATTTTCATGGTATATGTCGAAATTGATATTGGTTTGATGATGTTATGATGTTAGTTATGTTGTATGAATGTTAATCTATGTAGATTATGCAAGAAATCCAGGGTTTTTGTCACCTAGTTCATACATTGCCAAAAGTGAAAATTTTTCTTCATGAAAATTCATGTTTTGATGAATTTTTGATGTTAAATGGATGATTATGAATGCTATGAACTAGATTAGGTGTAATATTAATGAATCTATGATTGAAATTGAGTGGTTGTTCGTACCTTACTATTAATAGTAACTTTTATGCATGAGATTGACAAATTATGATGAATTGATGATGTTAGTCATGTCTAGATGATTGTTATGGACTTGATAGGCATAAAGTTGGTGAATTTACGAAAGAATTGGATGTTAGATTGGTATGAGTGTTACTTTCCCGAAAGGGAAATTTATTTATGTTGATCATTGGATATTGTTAATTGAACATGTTTATGATGTTAGGATCATGTTAAAATGTTTGTTGATGATGTCTAAGGTGGTAGATTGTGTTGTTTGGGTTGTATGAATACTTGATGCACAACTTTGGAAATTTAGGCTCTTATGGAATATACATGATAATGGATGTTGTTAGGTGATTATGGAACTATGTTGGAGTTATGATAGAATTATGATGTTGCATGATGTGTTAGTTAAAATTGTAATTGTGGACTTCTTGGGATTTGTATGTGTTTCTTGATAAACCATGGTGTATGATGAGCTTTATGGAACTTAAGGGTTTGTAATGTGGCATACGTGAATAACTTGTGTGATAACCATGTATGATGGATTGCTATACTTGATAAAACAAGATTTAAATTAACATGTCACCAACGGGTCAAATGGGTCAAATTGGTCAAATGAGTCTTGTTTTCCAAAACCTTGGGTCAATGTAGTTATTGAGCACTTATGGTTGTTAAGTTTTCTGTGTACACGTACTTATGTACTTGCGTGTTCTAGGTAACCTTTGAAGGGTTGTCTTTCCACTCATCATTAGCTTTTACAATTATTCGTTTGCACACCAGGTGAGTTCAATGCCCCACTTTTACTACTTCTCTTTTTGGGGGAGAAAGCGTACTTGGTTTTAAAATGCTTTATTGATATAACATGTGTTTGGTAAGACATAATGGGTTATACCATAGAAAGCCCTCACACTTTCGAATCGTTAATTAAGGAATCTAGCGGGAAATCTTGGGTAGTACTACTCGGTCTGACAAGCCCCACCCGGGTGACTGGAAGTCAACGGGTGCAATATTGTCCTAAACTACTAACAGCGTCACGACCTGGTATGTCGTGGCGGGAGGCAAACAGACAAACATAGTCAGCTTCGATCGCGAAATCACTATTGTTCTTTACTAATGAAATTAGACTAGCTATTTATTTCAAAGTACATGTTTATATTTTTACTAACGCTACCGCTTATGATTGTTTACAAACTCTTGAACTCACCAACCATCGTGTTGACACTTTTAGTATGCTTTTCTTAGGTCGTTTCTAGCAGCTGCCCATAGGAGCATGCACGTGTCAAGCATGCTTTGTTCAAACATTCTTTACTTTTAATTTAGCATTTACTTACGAATTTTGGTTTGGGTGCGTGTTTTGCATAGTTTACATTTAGTATCTTGTGTTTGGGTTATTTACAAAACGCTTCTACAAATATTTTAAAGTTTCAAACTCTGATTTGTTGAAATGTTGCATATAGAGTCGTTTTGAGTAACTAATGACTGAGATCCTGGTTTGTTCACACACCTCGCGGTAAAACCCCGCACGTGGAAATTAAGGGTGTGACAGTCTGGTTTGGTTGGCAAGTTCAAGGTACATATTCTATGTTTATATTTTAATTCATTTTTATAATTCACATATCATTCTTCACATTCATCTTTATAATTTTTAAATATGCAGGTTACTTTGAATCTGTCTGATCATTCAGCCACTTGTTCATGCATGTTATTCACAAGGATTGGGTATTTATGCAGACATGTGTTTTGTGTTTATAAAAACCAGAACATTCATGAAATACCTAACATATATCTATCAAAGAGATGGATGAGGAATGTTTTGCCCAAAAGACTTTTTAATATAGAAAACAGGTATGGGCTGATTACAAATTAAAAAACAAGATTGAGGCATGAGGCTTTTATTTGATTGAACAATGTGCCGAACGATTGGGTGGTAACACAAATGGCCTGCAACTTCTAGTAGACAAGCTTAAGGAGTTCAACCGTAAAATCAAGGAAGATGTTCCATACCAAACACGTCGACAAAACAATGGTGTTGTTATTGAGGAACTTACTGGACATTCAAAAGAACAGGAAGTAGTTGTTACGCCACCTCAAGGCATTAGGAACAAAGGTTGTGGAACAAATAGAAGATTGATTGGCCCTGGCGAGAAAGCTATTACCCACATTCAAAAACCCAAGAGGTTTTGTTGGACATGTAATACATACACCAATGATCATGATTCTCGCAATTTTCCAGAGAAGATAAAGGCCGCTAAAGCTCATCAACCATAACAATAATGAAGATAAACAAACATTCCCCCTTCGTATTACTTGTTTTATCACTTTTATATTTTGATAACTATTTAACATTGGTTCATTATTTGTTTCGGATTTCACATTTCTATTTTCAATTACAAGTTATTTATGCATTTTTGTTACACATTTATTACCATTTCATTCAACTATACAATCTACTACATTTTACCACAGTTTGTATGCACGTCCATTGGTTTAATAACAAAGATAGCTACCAACCTTATAAAAATATATTTCTATAATTAATATCCATGTTAACCAATAACCAATTTAAAGACACGTTAATGAAGCAATTTGTTGTAGATGCATATTTTTTCAGGAAATAGAATCCAATTCTATTTCCTGAATGTTTAGTAAGTCTAATCAATGCACATTCATGTTCATCATGGTATATCAAAATAAAACAATACTTTTAACCAGAACCTTAATATTTTATTTGTAAGGTTTGGAAAATGATAATGCTTGACAGCTTATACAGTCATAACAATGAGTTTATATAGTTAGTTTTTCACCAGCTAAAATCATCCAGGTAACCTAACATCTTTAAATATAATAACATTTACTTCATCCAAATATCAAAACTTCATCCATTAATCAAATTCCAAAATATAACTCCACATGTTCAAGAAAAATAACCATTAAAATTATCCCAAAAGACATAGTCATAATATTTCCCAAAAAATATAATTGTCCATTAAAGCAACATCCCATTGTCTGTCAACCATCATCGTCATCCGGATTCAGACATCAAGTCTACGTTTGCTGCCTCTTGTGTAACCTTGCCTTTATGTATGTTCGCATCAGATGTAAGTATTTTGTACGTATACTTGATCCTTAAATTCTTCAACTGCACATCCTGTCCTGGCCCTTCCTTCTTGAAGCCACAATTCCATCGCTTTACTTTGCTTCCCATGTATGACTCCATATGCCTCATAACGAACACCCCACAGTCAATGGAATTATTTTTTGTCGCCCAACTCAAAACCCTTTTCACCGGGATACAAGACCTTAGCCCTTCACATTTCTTATGCCCAATGTACTCCAAATATCTAGTAAATATGTCTTTCTACAAGAAAAAAACAAATTACATCAATTGAATTATTTTATATTTCAAATTTCATATATTTGATTTTAAAATAAAGGTTAACGCATGTGTATATTACACATTACATACCATTTGCCTAACACATGTTCATCAATATCTCCAAAAATGTAAGCTACTCTATTTTTACAATGACCTAATGTTGATATACATCTACGTTAATCACTAACCAATTTACATACATGTTAACATAATGTATGTATATTGGTGTTACATATAGCATATGCCACTATTCATAGTTTATATATTATTCTTTTGCCAACCTTTTATATTAATTATATGTCTTATTTGATAAACATCTGCCACTATCTTATATATAATGGTCTAATGACAATGTTTACTTACCACTTTCAGCATAGTGTCCTTCTTATGGAAATCATTTGAATCTGTCACACCAACAAAGCTTCTTGTCTGATGCATGTTGTCCAGGACTTCAATGTACTGGTCCTTCTGACCAAAGGAAATTAAGTACTAGTGGTTCGACCCTAATATTAGGAACATCACAATTTCAACCTTCTTCATGTATAATTTACTCTCATCACCATCTACCACACTTCTCAAGTTGTATCTAAATGCAACTAAATGGGCAACATTATCAAGTTTATGATCTTCTAACATTGCATTAGTCTGTGAGGCACCATTACAAATATTATGTCACCTTAAAATTATTTACCAATGTAATTACCATATTCAAAAAACCTATATTAAAACTTACTATGACACCCGTACTCATGAACAACCTATTAGGCGATTCTGCACTTTTGTTCCTTTCTTCTAAGTTCAGTACCGATGCCCAACAATCTATCACATTGCTCAATACAGTCTCCTCAGGTAGCAACGACCTTAGCAAAAAACTTTTTGTTACAAAACCATTACCGGTTTCAAATACCTCATCACTGTTCTCATTTATACATAGAAACTTAATATTAGAAATAAAATTACAAAACACTTCACAAATGTTACAAAACCAATTTCTCACTAACCTGAATTCATTCATAACTTCCTTAAATTCTCTTGTTGTTGTATCCCCATCATTCCTACATACACAGTTACAATTAATCATTTTAAATGCATAGTATTTTAGGAAAATTGAAATTTATTATTAATTACACAATAATTAGAATGAACTTACAATACAACTTTTGTTTCTTTCATTAGGTAACACCACACTTTCAGTTCATCATCTATAACAGCCTTATTTATGTTAACTGGACGAACCAAGTATGGTGACTTGCATGCATCAGCTAGCTTTTTCAATCTTTTGGGTCTTAACTAATCATCTTCTTTAACTTTTTCTACTGCCCTATCCATAATCATTGCTCTTTCATCTCCACAGGCACTTTTTATGTGATCATTAAATTCTTGTGTTAATCCTAAGCTAATACTTGGTATCGTGAACTAATCATGTTCGTCCTAAGCTCTGAGTTTCTTAATAAAGTACTATTCAATCTATCTTGTGCCCAATCAGCTATTTTACATGATGATTGGGTCAAACTTACACCATCCTCCACCGCAGCACTATAAACAACTAATCTATTCCCCAACGACGTATGATACATAACTGTTTGCTTATCTACTGGTGTTCTGTCACACCCTCAAAATCCACGTGCGGGGTTTTACCGCGAGGCGTGTGACATACTAGGATCTCAGTCATTAGTTACTCAGAACGACTCTATATGAACAAACAAACAAAATCAAAGTTTAACTTTAAATACTGCGGAAGCGTTAAATAAACCAGAAAACCCAAAACAATGTAACATGATCTAAAATGCACAAACAAACGCGCCCAAATATTATGCAAAACCAAATCGTAAATGTTTAAACAACTCAACCAAAGACATTGTTTTCAAACATGCAGACAACACCATGATGCTGACCCGTGTAATGTGCTCCTAGGCAATAGCAACCTTAACCTGAGAATAGCATACTAAAAGAGTCAACACAATGGTTGGTGAGTTCAAGAGTTTGCGTAAACATAAATCAATAACAGTTGTACAATATAAGAAGTGTATTGTAATAGATAGTTAGTCTATAAACAAATAGTAATAATCATAGCGATTTCACGATTGAAGCTGACTGTGTTACGTTTTTTGCCTCCTGCCACGACATACCAGGTCGTGACAATGTTCGTTAGGACAAAATTGCACCGTTTGACCTCGAGTCGCACAGGTGGGGCTCGTCAGACCCAGTAGTACTACCCAAAATTTCCCGCTAATATCATTATTAACAATCCGAAAGTGTGAGGACTTTCCATGGTAATCAGCACTATATTATACTATACACAACTCATATAAATAAAGCATTTGTAAAAACCAGTATGCTATCTCCCCCAAAAGAGAGTATGTAAAAGAGTGGGGCATGAACTCACCTGATGCGCTTAACAAATTACTTAAGGCTTAACTTGACAAGAAAGAGTGGATAGACAACCCTTAGAGATCACCTAGAACACATGAGTACATTAGTATGTGTACACAGAATCATAATGAAACCCTAAGTGCACTACAAACCAAAGAACTCAAGGTTTTATAAAACAAGACACATTTGACCCAGTTGACCCGTTTGACCCGTTGGTGACATTATAGCTGAAATTCCATTCAAACAAGCATAACAGTCCATCACACATGCTTAACATACAAACTGATCACATATGAAACTTCATTACCCACATGTACTACTTAGATCATCATACTGCCAGATATCGTACAAGTCATGCGAATCTCAAACAATTATCATGCTCAACATAGTTACAACACAACCAATGCATCATACATAGAATCAAATCATGCACGGCATGCCATGTGAAGCCACTCATGACTTCACACCCTAAACCCTGCCAATCCTACTAAGTAGGGGCCTCAGATTCGCATGCGTGTATAATGACCATCAACATATCATTTAACAGAATTCTTATCACCCAAGATGCTCAACCATGATCAACTACAATCCAAACAATAGCCTATCATAACCCAATAAACATTCATACAACCCAAACGATACATTCTACAACCTTAGAAACCATCCATGAACGTACTAGCATGATCCTAATGTCCCAAACATACTCAAACCATCATATTAAAGAATTTGTGCAAATGAAGTTTCCCTTTTGGGAAAGCACATCCCAAAATCCATCAAACACCCAATACTTTCATGAATTCATTACTAATATACCAATTCAAGCTCATGTTAACATCTAGACAAGCTCAACAACATCCAATCATCATAATTCCTCAATCTTTCTAACCAAAAGTTACTACTTTTAGTAAGACATGAACTACAACATTCATTCTTGGTTTTCTAACATTCATATCATTAATCTAACACCCAATCATCATCACAAACACATTAACGTAATCAATTCATCATCAATTCATCACGTTCATGCAAATAAAGTTACTATTATTAGTAAAGTATGAACAACGCATCAAAAACGCAACTTTCTTGCATAATCAACGTTAACTAACATCTATACAATCTAACTAACATCACACATCAACAAACGACCAAGAATCAACCTTCAATTACAGATTTCGAACTAGGGTTTCGGCCACAATGAAAAACCATGAAAAATTTGTAAAAATCTAACCTTTAAACGTGTAATGGACAAGATTTGATGCTTCTAATGTGTTGTATTGCTTGGAATCAACCAAAATCGACCACCAATTGCTTCTCTTTCTTGGATTTCGAAGTGTGTGTGTGTGTTTGAGGGTGATCGCGGTCGAAGGGTGGTATGGGGGCTAGGGTTAGTTTTTTTTTATTTAATTTATCAATATTACCACTTAAACCCCTATTGTTTTGTATTTTATTAAAACTAAGCTTTTAATTACTTTTTAAAAGGTTTAAACTTAAAATAATAAGCATATAAACTAACAATAATAATCATATGCATTATCTTTACAAGTTACCAAGTTCACACATTAAATACACACATTCTCACGTTACGCGATAAAATTCACAATTAATATTTAAATCACGTAAACACATAAGCACAACTTAATAATCACATCATCAGTTAAATTATTATCAGTTTAACATTATTAATTATCATTAAGTCACCAACGTTCAACGACAACTAGTGTCTGCTCACGACACGTGTATGCAAGACTTAACGGAACTAACGGAGTTTGGTAACGGAAAATTACCGGATGTCACATGTTGTTTGTGCAGCCTCTGTATTTTCTTCTCTAACAGAAGATACCAACTCAGTTACTTCTTCTTCTTTACTTATCTAGATGTTATCTACACAGATACCATGCTTGAATCCATCATTATATTTCTGTATACAATTTTTCACTTCGATACTACCAGGATATTCACTATACGCATCAATGACTAGCTTCTCAAACCTTTTCCTCTCCGTCAGCAACTAGTTCAGATGAGTCTTTATTTTTGACACCGTACTCTGTACAAACATACCGTCACAATTAACGAACAAAATTATTACTACAACAATATATCACTTTTACATATGTGTAAAACTATATATTCTATGAGATTTTAAATACGTTTATATATTACATATTACACTATCACATTACCTCCAACCCAGGGACTTCACAAACATCTGCCGAGTTATCACTTCCTTCCTCATTGAAGTTAAACTCATCATCATTCGTACTTACTTCATCATTCTCGTCTTCATCACTTTCAACATATAGCACCCTCATGAACCCGTTGCCAAATCCTCCATTCATTATTTCCACATCTTCTCTCATCTCTAGGTTCTCAAATGTCCAGAAACTAAGAGGACTCATTGAACGCTGATCATTTATTCCTTTGCAAGTAGTACCATCAACATATAAAAGCTGCATGAAGAGTAAATTAGTATCTTATAAACAAAACAATTTAAATACTTTTTAATACAAATGTAGATCAATATCGTAAGTATTGTCAAAGCTCCTTGAAAATGAGAGTTCAAGTCTCTTCTCTTCCATTTTTCTTTTGATTTTTTGATCCTAGACACAATGTAACTGCACCGGTCTATCTCTGACAAGTCCACCTCCTCACTTATAAGGTCCAACACACCAACTTTACATTTACTATTTATATGACACTTCACCATTGTGTTCAAGAACAACACTTTGAAATCCAATTTAAACATTATACCGTCGTTATCATTTGAAAATGTGATGTTCCTAACATATCCCTCAAACTAATCAGCTTAGACTTATATCTATCCCTCCACTTCTTTCCTAATTGTGTCCACTCTATCGCCTTTTCTATTGAAACCAAGTCAACTCCTGTATTTGGCAACCCTAACTAGGTGTGAATTTCATCGCTATCTACCTTCAATGATCCTCTCTTGCATGTTATTTCCATCATTTCTGTGTTCAAATTTTCCACCATAAAATACCCTAATTTTGTAGGAATCTGATGTGCTTTTAGTTCCAGTATTCTACCAAATCCCATTTCTATAACTGCCTGCCTTTGCTTCTTACCTAAAGCACCTAAAACCGAACATAAGTTCAGTGGTATACATCGAGCTCTTATACTGAAATACTCATCATCATTGCTTGATTTATATTTTTTTGATGAACCATATTCATCCTTTCTTATTCCCAACCGTTTTTTACCTGCATATAAATATTTGTTTAAATTAATTTATACCTATACTAATTACTTTTATACACGTATGTAAATCGATATACAAATACTCATACCTTTCCTAACACTTTCTTGCCTACAACCACTTTGTAACACCAATTGAAAATTCTCACCACCACTTTTCATATTCTTCCCTTGATTGGCACCTTTTCCTTTTTTACCTTTGACACCTTCATCTCTCCTTTTTTTCCTAACTACAGATCCTTTCGCTACAGAATCTTTACCCAATCTTTTATTACTCACCTTCCCTTCTATTACATAAACATTTTTAGAAATCATATTAGTTTTGCATATGACTTTATTAATAATACTTCATATGCATCTTAAACTGATTTACATTCAAAATCATTAATAGGATAAACAGATTATATTTTGTAACTAATTTACATGACTGTTATTCTATTTTATAGACTCCATTACGAATGGAATGACTTTTTTACTTACTATTCTTTTTCTTAACATAGTTTTCCATCTTCCGTGAACTTTTATGTTTTCTTTCTTTATCACAAATCCTCTTTACATCGACACCCTCATCTGTCAATAAAACATTCAACAATAACGAATTTATTGTCATTATGCACCTTGTTCAATCTCATAATATTAAAATAACCATTTATACTTCTTAAATCTTAATAACATACCTATTGCTTCATATAACACATCATCTGTATTTTGTTCCGACTCATCACTAGCTGTATTTTCTTGTTCAAAATCATTTTCTTCATTTTGTCCAGATGGCTCTTCAAACAAATTTCCTTTTGAAGATTTGCTATTTTCAACATCCGAATCTCCAAGTATAACCGGGTTATATCCGCTTTATCTTTAAACTTCGAGAAAGATGTTATTTTGGCAATTCGCCCGCTTTTACATCCGGCAATCAAGTATATGCTCATTTCATATAAAACTACTACTACATTTATCATGTAAACTACAAAATCATTTCACTTACTTGACAATGAATGAAACCTCATTTTTCTCACCTGCAACAAATGCTTCAAATTAGTACACTGTTTGAATTAATTATATATCATTTTTTCGCAGATGAAATCATGCCACATTCCATACGTTATTCAACTACAATTACCAGATGAGTACTATACAAGATCAATTGTACACTTTGATACCAAAAATATCGAATGTATATTTACAGTATTCTTTAATTTACACAAATGTATTTACAAACACATATACAAACATTTATACGTTTACATGTACGTAAAGTCCATATACCAATGTCACCTATTTTGAATAAACCACTACCAGAATGGAACACATTTAAAACATATATAAGCAATTAAATACCAAATGACTACTTTACACATATGTATTCCTAAACACATACCCAAACTTATGCAGATTTACATGGATGTACAAACCATATGACACTTTTATCCTTAATCACAACCATTCCAATCCCTTCTATATTTGCACAGATTAATGCCATTAAACAAAATCAAACCCTAAATATTGTACTATTTTTAACCTTGCATCACTAAAGACGATTTTTATATTTAAACGCTAGGGACAACCAAATTTATTAACCGCTTTCATCGTCTCTAAAACAACCATGAAATCAGGGTTACAACTACTTAAACCCTTAAACCTCAAATTAAACACAACATTACTTACCCCTATTCTTCAGAAGCAAAATAGAGCTAAACCAAAAACAAGACTTCTCAACTTTCTGAATCGATAAAGAGCCCTCCTTCTCCAAGATTATATTTTGATCTTCTTCGCATCTGCTTTTCACGGTAAGCTTATTGAATTGAAACTGATTTCTCTATGATTTGGGGATTTTGTTTCTAAACAATGCAATTTCCATATTTTCGATATATAGATTTTACCAAAATGCTCTTTTTCATAGTTTAAACCTTTATTTGTTAATTAAAATTTTCATTTTCTACCCTTTAACATATCCACCATTGATCCTCAAAATCAAGGGCTAGAAATAGTTCTTTTGGTTCTGGATTTAATTATGGTTTTGTAAAGATTCTAACCCTATATATAGTAAATGTAAGTCTAAACTTTATAAACGATACATCTTCAAAGAATAGATGCACATTTAGTGTATGTGCATGTGCCAACAAAAGTAACAGTTATACGTAAATCGAGGACGGACCCGGTTACTGAAACAAAAAACTATACTAGATTTAATCGTTTGTTTCATGTTTTAGATTTTATATCAAATAAATTAGTTTTAGCTTCAAATTTGGCGTAAACTCGTATACAACGATAACATGACTAAAAAACAATTACACGATTTCTGATATATAAAGTTTAATCAGTTAAAATTTTAATGTAATATATAATAACTTAAGGAAAATAAATTAATGTATGATTTTTCGATCTCCACTGATATAAGGCATAAACGATTATGAACACGTAATTAGTGCTTTTAATTACTGGTTATATAATCCGGAGGTTTTATGCGTATGCACCAAACTAATTATTAAAGATTTACATTAGACTAGTGTCTTGGTATGCATGATGCAACGAGGTTCACCGAGGCTTGAGTGCAATTTAACATCATATGTCTTAAACACTAATTATATTTGGCTATTACTATTAGGGTAGTGTTATAGTAAAAAAAGATGTTTAATCTAAAAATGCTAAAAATAATTGTGTGCTTGACACGTGTCCTTTTATTGTTTTAAAGATGAGGGTATTTTGATAATTGTATCAAATACATCAGCTAATTGTGTGTTATACGTTCATTGTGTCATATATTTTACATTATTTGTTATGTGTGTTAATCATTTGTGTTTTATATTTTAAATCATTTTGTGTCATTTTTGTCATTGTTTTTATAAATTATAAACTTATTATCTACCATTGTATTTTACAATTAAAAATACATAATGACATACTTTCACCAATGTTTTTTTCAAAACTCATAGTGTTGAGAATAACACAATGTGTTATTTTTGTTATTTATTTTTTAATAGATTATATAAACTTGTTATCTATCATTGTGTTTGACCATTATAAGTATATAATAATATTATTTCATCCATATATTTTTCAAAACTTACACAATAACGATCAAAAGACACAACGATACATTGTGTTATTTGGTCATTGTTATTAAATGTAGAAGATTAATTAGTTGTTAATTTATTATTGTGTTTTACATATTAGAGATACATAACAATATTATTTCATCATTATATTTTTTAAAATTCATCATTTTTGTAAAATATAATAGTATTCATATGTCACATCCCGGCGGAAGCGTGTAGTACACGATGTGACTTTTTGGATAAGAACGCATTGATCACAAAAACGTAAATAAAACAAATAATTTAACAAACATAACTAACATATTTATATTAGATTATCAGGGTTACATACAAAAGATTACAACAAAATTTGTCAGTTATATGACATTTACATAATGAGTGTAACCCTATTACATATAGATTCTATCATCTTCATAACTTCAATAATAATGGATGTGAGCATCCACAGATAGGCTGAGATCAACTGGATTTATAGTTACTGTTACACACATCTTCCCAATGACTTCATATCAGCCATTGAGCACATCAAATGATAGCAAAACACTGTTAATCATTTTTTGTTCAACTACCTGAAAAAACATACTAAAACTGTCAACATAATGTTGGTGAGAACATAGGTTTAATAACTCAAAACACATAATTTGATGCAATATTAAAATAAGAGTGCAACCAAATCTACAGAATGCCAAGTGATTATACAACTGTCATAAATAATTACAAATAAAATCAGATAACATAGCATCACAACATTCATTTCTGTTGGGTGCAGGAAAATAACTTTCCTAAGTAGTGCTACCAATATTATCAGACGGTTCCTCATTCGAACTAATGGTTGCGGGTTGGCAAAGTTTTGATAGTGTAACACAAAATATCTTATTAAAATTTGCATCAAACAAAAACATAATAAAGTATGCTTTTTCCCACAAAAATAGAGAGTATAAAAATGAGGCTATGAAACTCACCTTTAATTCCAGTAAAATCCTATAAAAATTAATTTATAGTTAGAAATAAATAAATTTATTTCTTTAAAATTTTTACCACTTCAATTTGTAACATAAAAATTTTGATAATAGTTTCCAATATTCTCTAAAAATCAGTTTCTATTTTCTAAATAATTTCAAAAATCATTTCTTACTAATTTATTAATATCCCACAAAATATGACAGATTGAGCTACGAACCTCTAAAAATTATGAAAATTTTACAGAAGCTCTAAAATAATCCATAAAACTTACTGTAAAACTTTCAGAATTTTCCAAGCTGTCTATCTATTTATTCTTATTTTCTACAAATTATTCATTCAAAAATACATATTTAATTCATATCAACGAATTAAATTATGAAATTTATTCTAAAATTTTATCTTCAACAGTGGGTAATTACAAAAATTATCCCCAGATTTTTATTGCTTTAAAATAATTTAATAGGCATTTATCTCCTATTTTACAAAGATAAATCACATTTATTCGAATATCAAGCAATAAATTCCCAAGTTTTCCAGATAATTGTTTTTAATATTTTCTGATTATTTTATAATTTTTGTTGCCCAAAAACAATCATTTTATATTTTTACTTATTTTTATTTATTTATTTTAAAAGAAATCTTTGTTTTTAGTCTTAAAATCCCTTTTTGTCATAAGTTTACTGAAATATCTTGTTCATAATTCCTTGTTACTGTCTTTCAGAAGAGATTAAGTATATATATGATTTTGGGAATGGCTTAGTTGATTACAACCAAGAGTTTAGTTACATATGTTCATATTACATATGTAACAAGATTTCAAGATAGATTGGATGAGTTAGAACCTTGATTGTCTTGGAAATAAACGGTTGGTTATGAGAACTTAAGATGACTGGAATCCAAAGCTTGAAGGGTGATCCTTGAGCTTTGAAGAAATCGATTCAACTTGATGATTTTGGTGTTGATGTTTAGTTGATGTTGTAATCACAAGAGTATGGATGTTTGCTATCCGAAAGTGAGATGGAGGGTACTTAAGATGAAGTGAATGTGTGTGTGAAAAGTAGGGACCGGATGTATTGAAGAGTAGTTTTCAAAAGCGCAAGGAAAGTTGAATGTATGCTTTCTGGTATAAGGGCCCAGAGTTTGGGTTGATTGTTAGTGGCTTACACATGGTTTGTTTAAGAGGTTGACACATAATCCTCTTAGTCATTAAGGCTACTAAATGATGTGTTAAGACAAGGAAATACTTGAGGTTCTAGCTTAATGACAATGCATACAAAACCGGTTTGTTTGTTGCCACCTAGCCACAAGGATTGTGAAGATAAAACCGGGTGAGGACACCTAATTCTAAAGCAATGATCACTAATGGATGTGGTGTCAATTTGAGGGCTTGCTTAGTGTCTTTTGTAATGATGATTTGTGCTTGAAGTATGTTTAGTATCAACTGAGAGTTAGCCATATGAAAGCCATAATTATTACTAGAATTATGTGGCAATCTAAGAGGAACTTAGCATGATGATTAAGCATGGAGTCGGCCTAAGAGCTTTCAAGATCTTGCCACCTTTCATGGATATTAATGAGAATTCACACTTGAATTAATAAGATGATGACAACTAATCATCTTATGATAAGGTTAACTTGCTTGGCATTCTTGAAATTTTGGCCTAGAGGTAAACACAATGATTACAAGCAAGGATTATCTTGATCATAATTTAGATGAGAATATAGTAGTTATGAGGTATCTTAAGAGAAAGCCTAGCATGATTATCATGCACAAAGTCAAGTGCTAACTAATCTTTTTATAATTGAGTTTAAAAGGATTTTATGATGTATGAATTTTTATAATCATGTAATGTGATTAAGAGATTATGTAATTCTTGATGTACTAATGCCTTTATAAACATATCTTGTAACTAATCATGTCGTTACATATCTTGCAATTTAGACATGTATTCACAAAACATACTTATAGATATCTTTATCACTTTATAAGAGAATTGCATATCCAAATATAAGTCATGTATAAAGATATTATGATATGTACATATATCTAATACATTTTAGCAATTATAGATTATAGTTAAGATCACATAAGAATTAAAAAGATATATTTTCAGATATTCACAGAATTTTCTAACCTTAATTTCAGGGTTGTCACATCATAAAAACACAATAACTAACAAATAGACATGATAAACTACACTAGAGACACAATGATGAGATATAAGCTTAATAACATAAATTTTTTTAATCTTTTTATATAACAATACTGTGCTCATTTTAAAGATAAAAAATGCTCGTTTTTTTAGTGTAATTTTTATAAAAAAAACGTACATAAAAGTTATGAATGTTTTAAAAAAATGGGGAAACTTGCAAAAAGTCAACAAAAGTGGTTATTACTAAAATAGCTCTCTAACAAAATTTTCCCTCAGATATATATATATTTTTTTCATTATACACCGTTAACAACATGCTTTAGGATGTGTTAACTAGGTACTTCAGGACCAATGAAATAACTAATGCTACTGGATCAGTTATGTTGTCTCGTTAAAAACCTTACTAAATAAACCCAGTGGGACAAAAACTTAGTCAAGGAAAAAATAGTATAGCGTTTATAATGCTCCACCTTAATTTAATTAAATCTTTTAATCTGCGAAGCCCAATCTTCTGTGATAAATGCTCGAAGCTGCTTCTAGGTAGAGATTTTATAAAATAGGTCAGCTAGATTTTCACTTGACTTGATCTGACAAACATCAATTTCCCTTTCTTTCTACAAGTCATGTGTCGAAAAAAACTTTGGTGAGATATGCTTCGTTATGTCACCTTTGATATAACCTTCTCTTATTTGAGCTATGCAAGCAGCATTGTCTTCATAAATAATCGTTGGTTCCTTCTTGATTTCTTCTAAACCACATGCTTCTTGTATGTGATTCATCATCGATCTCAACCATATGCATTCTCGACCGGCATCATATAGTGCTATCAACTCGGCATGATTTGATGATGTTGTTGTAAGTGTTTGCTTTGTCGACCTCCAAGAAATTGCGTTCCACCATACGTGAATACATAACCTGTCTGAGATCGTGCCTTATGTGGATCTAATAGATATCCAGCATCAGCATACCCAATAAGTTGGTACTTTTTATCTTTCGGGTAGAAGAGACCTAAATCTCGTGTCCCGCAAATATACCGGAATACATGCTTTGTTCCCTTCTAGTGTCTATGTGTTGGGTTCGAACTGTATCTTGCTAGCACATATACAGAAAAAGCAATATCGGGTCTAGTGTTATTCACGAGGTACATAAGTGCACCGATCGCAGTTAAGTATGGTACTTCTTGGCCAAGTACTTCTTTACCCTCTTCCTTAGGATGGTAAGGATCTTTATGTGCTTCTAGACATTGAACAACCATGGGTATGCTAAACGGATGGGCTTTGTCCATATTAAAACGTACTAAAATCTTCTCGATGTAGTTTGACCGGTGGATAAATGTACCATTGCACAAATACTCGAACTGCAGCCTGAGACATAATTTTGTTGTGCCTAGGTCTTTCATTTCAAATTCTCTCTTTAACATTTCAGCTGCTTTTCCAATCTCTTCAGGAGGCCCAATGATGTTTATGTCATCAACATAAACTGCTATTATTGTGAATTTTGAAAGTGATCTTTTTATAAAGACACATAGGGTGATTCCATTAGACATGCATCCCTCCTTTTTGAGATATTCACTGAGTCGATTGTACCACATACAACCAGATTGTTTAAAAGAACTCTTGAGTTTTATAGAACATATATCTCGAGGTGTAGATTTTAATACTTCGGGCAATTTTAATCCTTTTGAGATTTTTATGTAGATGTTGCCTTCAAGGTTTCTATATAAATATGCAATGACGACATACATAAGTCTCATCTAAAGTCCTTCAGAGATTGTGAGGCTGACTAGAAATCTAAGGGTTATCGCATCCACTCCTGGGTGTACTACAAGGCGGGCCTTATATCGTACAATCTCGTTCTTTTCATTTCATTTTATTGAAAATACCCATTTATAACCAACTGATTTGACGTCTATGGGTGTCCGAACTACAGGTCCGAAAGCATTTCGCTTTTCAAGCGAATCTAATTAAGCCTTTATGGCGTCTTGCCATTTTGGCCAATCTTTTCTGTGCATGCACTCTTGAAGAGCTTTAGGTACATAATCATTTTTATTTATTTACATCTGTTGCAATAGCATATACAAATATATCATCAACACGTGTTTGGATCCGGTTCCATATTGTACTATTTTGTACATAATTTATAGAGATCTCATATTCATTCGGTACCGGTGTTTCTTCTGGAATTTCATTGTCCTTTGGAATCGTATTAGTCTCTTCTGGGAAATTTACCTCTACTGGGGCTCCATGTATAACCTTTTCTGAGTTTTCACCAACTGCGTTATTATGCTCTTTTCGTTTTCGTGGGTTCTTATCTTTGGAACCGATTGGTCTCTCACGCTTTCTTTGAATAGTAATCACTTCTGGGATTACATTAATTCGAGCAGGTGCATTTGATGCTGGTATTTGTGACTTGGTCACTCTATTTGTATCTGTAAATGCATCTGGTAATTCATTTTCTATTCTTGCAAATGTATTATCTTTTGGACTTCAGATTCACATTGACCACTTCGGGGGTCGAAGTTTGATAGTGAAGATGCATTCCATGTTATTTTTTGTGATACTGGTCTTTCTTTATTTTTATCTCCTCTTAAGACTGGGAATACTGTTTCATCAAATTGGCAGTCAGCAAACCATGCTATAAACATGTCTCCTATCAGTGGTTCTAAATACTTAATAATAAACTGGGAGTTAAAACAAATATATATATATATATACCCAGTCATCTCTAAGGTCCCATTTTGGTACGTTGTGGTGGTAGTATTGGTACACAGGCTGCACAACTGAATATCTTAAGGTGGGATAGACTTGGTTCTCTTCCGGAGACCAGTTGTAATAGGGAGTATTCGTGATCAGCAGTTGGTCTTAATCTGATCAGTGCAGTAACTTGCAGGATAGGATGCCCCCATGCAGGAGATGGTAATCTGCATCGCATCAGGAGCGATCTGCGATTAAGTGTAATCTTTTAATTAAGGATTCGGCTAAACCGTTTTGTGTTTGAACATGAGCTACTGGATGTTCAACATTTATCCCGATCATCATACAGTAGTTGTGAAAGGTTTAGGATGTGAATTTGGGCTAACAGCCGGGCAAATGCTACATTTCGAGTAGCTAAAAGACTCACGTGCGGCCACCGCGAGGATGCATCAACTAAAACCAAGAAATAGCGGAATGGGCCACACGGAGGGTGTATGGGCCCACATATGTCCCCTTGGATTCTTTCCAGAAATGAGGGGTTTTCTTGTAGTATTTTTGTTTGAAAAGGCCGAGTTATAAGTTTGCCAAGAGACCATGCTGCACATGATAATTCTTGTGGTAGCAAAACCTTTAGGTTTTTGAGAGGATGTCCATTTACACTTTTAATTATACGCCTCATCATTGTGCTACCAGGGTGACCTAGTCGGTCATGCCATATGGTGAATGTGTTTATATCTAGTAACTTCTAGTTACAGACCATATATGACTCAATAGGATTAATATTTGTAACATATAATCCAGAGGATAAAGCTTTTAGGTTTTTTACAACGTATCATGGCCATTATTGTTTGAGATAATTTGTAGATATTCGGTATTGTTTTCCAATCTGGTTTTAAGGTGGAAACCGTTTTGTCTAATATCTTTAAAACTAAGTAAATTCCGTCTTGATTTACTAGAGTATAATGCATTATTAATTATCAGTTGGGTACCCAAAGATAAGATGATGCATGTTCTTCCGGAGCCTTCAATAAGGTTAATGACACTAGAAATAGTACCAATAGGTATCTCTATAGGAGACAAATCAGAGAAAAAAATTCATATGTTTGAGAATAGTGTTGTACTACCACCATCAACCAAACATTCATCACCAATAATAGCTTTGTTTGAGCTTGTAAGCATGTTTGTTGAGAAATTAATAATGAAATGGAGTTAATACCAGAGATGTATTATGAGAATATGATAAAATCAACACAATAATTTGAAGCAAACCGTAACGAGAATTTAAATGAAACCATCAAAGTTTAAACAAAACCTAACCAAATGACCGTAGTCTGAACAAGAGCGATAAGGAGAAAGAATGAAAGAAAAATCAATAATGTTTAAACATCTAGGACATTCTTGATGAAATCACAAGTATCTAGATGAGTGTCTGATAGCTAAGATGACAATTTAGGTACATCCTCAATCAGATTAGTCACAGCATGTTTTCCCTTTTCTTTCATCATTCTTTGATAGGCTTCAACGAGGTGTTTAGGGGTGCGACACGTTCGGGACCAATGGTTGGACATCCCACATTTATAGCATATATTGCCATGGTCCCTATTAACCCTCCCCCTCGGGGTCGGCCTGCATTCTGTCGACTTGATTCACCGCTACTAGTCTTAGGGTTATGAGACTCTTTTTGCCATGAGTTTTTCCATCATGAGTTGCTCCTTCCACGCCCACGACCTCTGATGGGGCCACAACGTCTTCCTTTGTCACTTTCGCTTTGATCAGTTGAAATTTTCGCTTCAGGGAGTGGGTTTGCACCTACTGGTCGTGCTTTGTGGCTTTGAAGAAGGAGCTTGTTATTTTGCTCCGCAACCAGCAGACATGATATCAATTCAGAGTATTTAGTGAATTTACGTTCCTTAAATTGTTGTGATAGGATCATATTAGAGGCTTGGAACATAGATAAAGTCTTTTCTTGCATGTCTTCATCGGTTGTCTTCTCCACATAATTTCAGTTCGGAGGTGATTCGAAATAGAGCGGAATAATATTCGCTAACAATTTTGTAATCTTGTAATCTTAAGTGAATCCATTCGTAGCGAGCCTTTGGGAACAAGACCAACTTCTGGTGGTCAAATCGTTCTTGAATGTTTCTCCATAATTCGAGAGGTCCTTTGATAGTCAAGTATTCCCACTTTAAACCTTCATGGAGGTGATGACGAAGAAATATCATGGCTTTAGCTTTGTCTTGAAGGGAAGTTGTATTCCCTTCATTGATTGTTTCTCCCAGATTATTTGTTGTCAGATGAATTTGGGCATCAAGAGTCCATGTAAGGAAGTTTTGCCCGAAGATGTCAAGTGCGGTAAATTCAAGTTTGGAAATGTTCGACATTGTATCTAGATGATTGAATGAGAAGCCGGAGCCTACTGCTTTATAAATCTTGTGGTTGCAATGGTGCGCAAGGTGCTGATAACGTGATGTAGAATATTGGATCTCCAAATTTCTATGTATTTCTCATTGATGTAAATGGGTTATTTATACACAGTAATTAGATAATCATGATATATGAATTACTGATATATATAAGAGAAGATAGGAATATATATATATATATGATAATATAACAGAGATTATTTTTTACATTTTCTAGTTTTAGAAAACTTTGTATTTGAACCTTATCCTTATTATTAATGTTAATGTTGTTGTTATTATTATTATTATTATATTATTATTATTATTATTATTATTATTATGTTATTATTATTATTTAGTATCTATATACTTAGGTATTCAAATAAAATAATAATTCATTTAAGTAGTATTTAGTTATAAAAATATGAATAGTAAATATAAAATAAATGTCAATATAAAGTATTATGAATAAGATAAATTTTAATTAGTAAATCAAATCATATTTGCATTATATATTATATTAATTAGAAAAAGTTTATTAAATACGACGAATTAGTAACTTTTGCATATAAAACTTGTATCCTACCCAACAAAATTTGTTTAAGGCTTTTTAAATGTTGATGCAAATTATGGCGACATCCCCAAATGTTTTATACGTTAATATAGATATAATATAATATTTATTGTTATATAAAATGTATTAGTTATTGTTAATTATCTATATCTAAGCACTAAACCTGAAGTATAAAAAAACAATACAAGTCAGGTACAGATTTTAAATTTAAAATACTTAAATCAAACACAAATCCTAAATTTCAAAAACTAAAATAAATTCAAATTATACCTAGATGATCTAACTAGTACTTCAACGTTAATCAATATCGACGCTTTCATATTTTGTTTAACGTTTTTACTTTCCGTAATTTCTTTCTAGAATACCTTGCAAAACGTTTTTAAATCTCAATTCTATTTTTAATTTTTCGTTATGTATTTCTAGATTGAGGGGCATGTTAGAGATATATATTAGATTGAAATATATAAGTTATTGTTAGATAAAGTATATGGGTAGAGTTATAGTATAAAAGATATTTAATTTAAAAAGTTTAAAATTATTTTGGGTTTCACATGTGTTTTTTTTTCTTAAGAAAGATGATATTTGGTCATTGTATTTAATACGTCAGGTCATTGCGTCAAATATAATTTTTTTATAGTTTATTGTATGTATTTATCATTGTGTATTACGGTTTTGATCATTTTGTATTATTTTTATTATTTATTTTATATATTTATAAACTTATTATTATCTTATTATTGAGTTTTACAATTAAAAGTGCATAATGATGTGATTTGAGCAATGCGTTTTTTAAAAATCATAGTGTCACATCCCGGCGGAAGCGTGAAATGCTTTGATGTGACTATCGGTAGTAGTAGTGGATAAGTAATTTAACATAACAGCACATCATTCATTTATATATATATTTGGGTTACATACATAATTTGTATACAAAATTTGTCTACATAAAGACTTTTACATATTTTAATGTAACCCTAATACAAAAGTTGCTAGTAACCATTTCTCAGTCTTCAGTAGTAGTAGTGGATATGAGCGTTCACTGATAGGCTGAGATCGATCAAATTCAGGGTTACTTTAACACACATCTTTCTAATTACTTCATACCACCCATTGTACACGTCAAAGGAAAGCACAACACTATAAGTCATTTTATTTACCTGAAAAAGCATACTTAAAACAGTCAACGTAATGTTGGTGAGAACATAGGTTTAATGACTAAACAAAATACATTGATGCAACATAAATAAGATTACAACCAAACCTACTTATATGTCAGGTGATTTATAACTATCACACATACAAATCATAAAATCAGATAATATAGCATCACAACACTCATCCTGTTGGTGCAGGAAATATTTTCCTAAGTAGCGCCACCTACATTATCAGACGGTTCCTCATCCGAATTAATGATTGCAGCTTATGGCACAATGTCAGTCTTTATCATAAAGTCTTATTTATATTTGCATCAACCAAAATCAATATGTTTTTTCCCCCAAAACTCATAAATGTAAAATGGGGCTATGAAACTCACCTTATTTTCCAGCAATACCCTGTAAAAATTAATTTATAAATTAAAAATAAATTAATTTATTTCTTTAAAATTTTCAGCACTTTATGTTATAACAAATAAGACATAATTATAATAATCAATCAAAAATTAATCAAAATTTATCAAAGGTAAGATCTAAATTTCAGATTATTATATAAATATTTTCAGTAAATAATCTTTAAAAATCATTTTTCTAGAATTTGTATAATATTCTCATAAAATAGCAGAATAGGCTTAGGAGCTCTAAAAATACTAAAATTTTTACAAAAGGTCTTATATGATATCTAAAATCTCACATAAAATTTTCATGATTTTTCACACTGTTTAACTATTTAATCTGATTTTCTTCAGATTATACTTTAAAAATACATAACTTTATTATTTTAACGAATTAATTCATGAAATTGATTATGAAAATCTAACTTATTGTAGATATCATGGAATAAATCATATAAATTCATGAAATCTTTAGAATGTGTCTTTGTTCTTTAGAATATCTTCCAAAGTTCTTGATGTTTTAAGACTTCAAAAAGTTGATACTTGGATGAGATAAAAAGCCAATAGATGCAAGGTTCTTGAGGCGGTTTGTGTGTGTTATGTTGAGAGAATTTTGAAGGATATGTGATAGTGTTTAAAAAGGTTGTTACAATGCTTTCGGAAGCTTCATATAGCGGAAGGTTTGAAGATGTGGAGGTGGCGGTTCACACATGGTTTAGCCGAGAGATTGACACATAATCCCTTAGTAATGATGTTTATTAGATGATGTGTCATTACAAGAAGTAAGCTTAGTGTCTATGGCAATAATGGAGGTCGGCCGAAGGTGTACTAAGGTGGTCTAGAGTTTGTCACATATCACTAGTAGTGATGATGGTTTATGTGGCACATTAGGAGAGTGCTTAGTGTCTTCAAGATGGTGATGAAGCATGAATAGGCCGAGGATAGTGCAAGGATAATCAAAAAGTTTAATGACTAAGGTGATGATGAAGTTAGTTTGCTAGGTGTTCAATTTCTAGATGTGTTAAGTGTCATGTATTGGATGTGGATTAGTGTTTGTTTGATGATGGTGTGGGTATATCAGCCGAAGGCATGGTGGCATAAAGAAGACATCATTAATCTATATGAGGTGTTTGTGAAGGTTTGTTATGTGTCCAAGTATTAGACATGATAAGTGTCAAGCCTAGATGTGTGATTAATGTGATACTTAATCGGCCGAGGTTATGGAAGAGGTTATGATATTAATCTTAGGTTAATGACACTCTTAGTTATTAGATTAGTGTTACTGTGGTGTTAAACTTTCTGGTTTATATTTGGTTCTTGTCTTAATAAACATTTAAGATGTTACGTTTGATGTTTTGATTAAACGTTTAAGTTGTACTCTTACTTTATTATACGTTAAATGAGAAATATATAGCTCAAATAACTAATCACATAATTAATATTCTTAATATCTCACATATATTACAAATGCAGACTTACATGGACACGTAAAGAACCGTGCATGCATGCAAACTTATAAAGGATATCCATATTTTATATGCTAATAAAATTTTATCACCTAAGGACACTTTAGGTTTTTGATTCATTTAAACACACATACAAACATAAGGTTAACTCATATAAACCTTAGTATAAAATTACCTAAACTTTGTTTTCAGGGTCGTCACACATAGGGTTCGGGATAACAAAATAATAAATAAAAAACACAATGAGACATTTTATCATTGTGTTTTATATTTTATATAATTGTGTTTTTCATTATTTTAGTGTACTAGATTAATTAGTTGTTAATTTATTATTATGTTTTACATATTAGAATTACACAATAATGTTATTTTATTATTATATCTTTTTTTTGAATTCATTATTTAAAAAAACATAGTAGTTTTCAAAAAAACAGAATAAATAACAAAAATACATAATGTGCTACAGAAAATACATAAGGGCAAGTAGATTTTGTATTGAGTTGAAAAACGTAAAAGAATTTTTTATCTTTTTATATAACGATTACGTACTCGTGTTAAAGATAAAAATAAACACTCGTTTTTATGGTACAATTTAAAAAAAAATAACATCGTACATATAAGTTATGAACATTTGAAAAAAATAAGAGAACGTAAAAGATATCAATAAAAGTAACTATACTACAATACTTATATAAAAACTTATTCTCTACGATTTAATCTCAACGATTAAAAATTTGACGGTAGAAATTTTTTTTTTTACACTTTGTAAATTTTAAAGTATTTTTTATTTAAACCCTTTTAAAAATATATATTAGTTAATTAGATATTGTTTTGTTGATAAGACTTGTTATAATCACCCATGTAATGATTAGCTTAGATGTTTTTTTTAATTATTAATATTCTATTCGTATATATAGTTCATAAGTAATACACATACAATTATTCATGTATTCTTATTTTCCTAGATTTATTCTATTACTTATGGGGTAAACACACATATATTAATTTTAAAAAATAAGTAAATAAGTTATCTATAAGAAATGAATGCAAAACGACTAACCGTCACCATTTTATAGATAGGGATCAAACCATCAAAGTGTTGGTTATAATATTACAACTAGAAGAAGAATTAAATGAAAAGAAATTAATTTTCCAGAAAATTGGGTATTAGATAAAGTAAGCCCATCCCAACAATATGTGGATAATAATCCAATAAATATTTCACAAACAAATGAAGGGTCTGTACAAATACAATTTGAAAATAATAAAATAAAAAATGAACCCTCATTATCAAAATCTGTGTCATCACACTATTATATTTCTTTTATAGATTATACAGTGAGAAGTCCTTCTAGGACATCAACATCTAGAATTAGGGAAGAATTTCCTGAAAGAAAAATAGATGAATTAAGAATAAACTCGGATAATATAGTTCGAGGAATTAGAATAGATCCGGAACTAACCGAATCAAAAATAAATTTTGTATAGATATGAATCAAAAAGAAAAATTAGATTTCACCCCGGGATCACCGGTAAGAGAAGAAATCTCTAATGAATTTCTCCAACCTAAATGGGAATTATTTAGAACATGGTTTTTTAAAAATTTTGAAAAACAGATAAAAAAATTTTAGAGAAGAATATTATAATGAATTAAATAAAAAACAAGAGATTATACCTTTTGTTCCATGGTTTTTTGAAACAGTTTCAAATGTTTTCCCTCCTACTAATGGATTTAAAATTGAAAAACAAGGAGAATAAAGATATTATCAAGCTTTTCAAAAACTGCTGGTAGGTGAAACCTTACAGATAATGATTTCTCATATAAATAGTTTAATAAAACAATAAAATTATTCAAATCTTTATTTGATAATAATTGGAGAACAACTCCAAGACATTTCTAAGAAGATGGATAAAATACTATGCCATTTTAAAGAAAAACAAAACGTTATAATAAATGACCAGTCAAAAGATAAAGAATATATTGCTACACCTAGCATTCAATTACCTTATAAGGTAACAGATTTCAAAATGAAATCTAAAGAAAATCTTATGCAAATATTAGATGATTCAATTAATATTTTAAAAAATCTAAAAATAAATACATTAACAGATTTTGAAGATAGTCTTAAAGAAGAAGATTATAAGCAAAAGATTAATGATGAGATTATGAAGTTATCTAAGTTTGCTAATAAGCCAACTCAGAGGATGTATTGTTATCCTAGGCCTACTCCACAGGATGTTCTAATAGAAGAACAAGAATACATAGTAAATAATTCGTATAGTGGAAAAATGATCTATGAATGAAACATAGATGGTCAAACAGAAGGGCAGATTTATAATACTGTCCATAGGATGCTTATGTATAGCACTATTTGTCAGTATAATAAGAATACGACTAAAACAATAGCTCAGATGATTATATCAGGTTTTACAGGCCAACTTAAAGGTTGGTGGGATAATTATCTATCAAATTCAGATAGAGAAGAAATCCTCAATAGTACAAAAGAGGATAATGGGGTTGTAAATAACAACTCGGTTTATACTTTAATAGTTACTATTATAGAACACTTTACAGGCAGATGGTCTGATAATTCGGAGAATATTAGAACCCTCCTACAAAATCTTAAGTGTAGAACCCTAATATCTTTTAGGTGGTATAAAGATACTTTCCTAAGTAGAGTAATGGAACTCCCTGAGTCTAATAGCTCATATTGGAAGTCAAAATTCGTAGATGGCCTCCCTTATTTATTTGCAGAAAGGGTTAGAAATAACCTTAGAAAAGAAGGAATAAGTATAAATTATGATGAATATACTTATGGCAAGTTAATAGAAACTTGTATTCAAGAAGGTTTAAATTTATGTAATGAAATTAAATTAAACCAACAAATTAAAAAACATTCTTTGAATTAGAAGAAACAATTAGGTGAATTCTGTAGTCAATTTAGTATAGAAGGAACCTCAAGTAATTTTAAGAAAATTAAAAAATCAAATCCCTACCAACATCAGAAAAGAAAAAGGAAAAGGGAAGATAGAAAGAATAAAAGAATTCAAAAATATGAGGAACATAAACATTCGTATAAGACATATAGGTCAAAATTAATCGGTAAGAAATGTGGAAAAATAGGTCACTGAGCAAGAACTTGCTGGGTTAGAAAGAAGCTTAATAAGCTAGAAGATGAAAAGTTAAGAAATCAAATATCAAAAATATTATTAGAATCAGATTCTGAACCTGATCAATCTTCAAATGAAGATTTAAATATTTTAGAAAATGAAAGCTTATACTCTTCCTCTGAAGAAGAAGAAAACTGTTGTAAAAACAATTGCTGTAATTATACTTTAGAAGAAGAAAAAGAAAATATTTATCAAATAATTTCACAATTTCAAAATATGGAAATAAATGTATTAACAAGTGAAATAATAGAATTATTAAAAGTGGTAGATGATTCACAGATTAAAGAGAAAATAATCTCTTCATATATGGAAAAACAATAAGAAGGTCCTTCTTGTTCAAATTCTAAAGATCAAAAATCATTTTGTCTGGCTGAATTAAAAATTCAATTAAATCAGAGAAATAAAGATAAAAAACCCGTTGATATACAACAATTAAAGAAAGAAATTGATAATTTAAAATCAGATATAAAGATTTTACAACAGAATAATAAAGATTTAGACAATAGAATAATATGTCTAGAAAAAGATAAATTAAATATACAACAAATAGAAGAATCAGAACTATATCTGAAAAATATAAGAGAAATTATTACTTCTTAAAAATGGCATGGAAAAATTAAACTATTAATAGGAAATGATTTCTTAATAGAAGTAGTTGCACTCTTTGATAGTGGTGCAGATTTAAATTGTATACATGAAGGATTAATTCCTACGAAATACTAGTACAAAACTACTCATACTCTCAGTCATGCTGGGAAAGGTAAATTAGAGGTAAATTATAAAATTCCTCGAGCTTTTATTTGCCAAGATAATACCTGTATTAGTACAAGCTTTGTATTGGTAAAGAATCTTGGAAACCAAGTTATACTTAGAAGCCCTTTCTTTAATAAAATATTTCCTTTAAAAAACGTAGACCGTACTGGAATAACTGGTACGTATGAAGGAAAAGAAATTATTTTTAAATTCATTTCTAATTCAATAACAAGAACATTAAATAATTTAAAAGATGATTTGCTGAAAGCAAAGATAAATCAAATTGAATTTCTGAAGAAGGAAATATTCTCTTTAAATATTCAAGAGAGATTAAATAATCCAAAATTACAAGAAAAAATTAAACTTGTAGAACACCAATTTAGCTTACAAATATATAATGATCATCCCAATGCTTTCTGGGATAGAAAGAAACATATTGTTTCACTTCCATACGAAGAAAACTTTAATGAAAGTCAAATCCCGACCAAGGCTAGACCTTGTCAAATGAATTCTGAATATATGGAATTATGTAAACAAGAGATAAAATCTCTTTTAAACATGAATTTAATAAGAAATTCAAAGTCTCCATGGTCATGTATAACCTTTTATATTAATAAACATTCTGAACAAGAAAGAGGCATACCAAGGTTAGTAATTAACTACAAACTGCTTAATAAAGTTCTAAAATGGATTAGGTATCCGATACCTAATAAAAAAGATTTATTAGCCAGGTTATACGAGTCAAATATATTTTCTAAATTCGATTTAAAATCAGGGTATTGGCAAATTCAAATTGAAGAAAAAGACAGATATAAAACTGTCTTTACAGTACCTATTGGGCATTTCGAATGGAATGTTATGCCATTTGGATTAAAAAATGCCCCTTCAGAATTTCAAAATATTATGAATGATATATTCATTCCTTATAGCGAATTTATTATTGTCTATATAGATGATATCCTTGTATTTTCAAAGGATATTGAAACTCATTTTAAACATTTAGAAATATTCAAAAATATAATTTTAAAAAATGGTTTAGTTATATCTAGACCAAAAATGTTAGTTTTTCAAACTAAGATTCGATTTCTAGGTCACAATATTAGCCAAGGAAATATAATTCCAATTAATTGGAGTATCGAATTTGGTTCCAAATTTCCAAATGAAATTCTAGATAAAACTCAATTACAAAGGTTTCTTGGAAGTTTAAATTACATTCTTCCTTACTATAAAAATTTGGCAGAAGATACTGCTTTACTATACGATAGGCTAAGGAAAAATCCTAAGCCATGGTCTATTGATAATACTAGACCAGTTCAAAAGATTAAGCAAATGGTTCAAAATCTTCCTTGCTTAATGATTGCAAACCCAGAATGGGAAAAAATTGTTGAAACTGATGCCTCAGAGATAGGGTACGGAGGTATATTAAAATAGATATCTCCAATTAACAAACAAGAATATCTTGTAAGATTTTATTCTGGAAAATGGAATGAAAGCCAAAAGAATTATGCAACTATTGCAAAATAAATTCTTTCAATAGTTAAATGTGTTTTAAAGTTTTCAAGATAATTTATTCAACAAAAAGTTTATAATTAAAACTTTTAAACAGCTAAATACAAAAAGGATTATGTAATGCAGCTAAATACATGTTCAACAAAGATAATTAAAGTTTTCAAGAATTAAAGTTTTCAAGAATTATGTAATGCAGCTAAATACATGTTCAACAAAGATTTTAAACATGATGTTTCTAAGCAGATGTTTGCAAGATGGCAATCTCATCTTGCACCTTTTGATTTTGAAATCATATACAAAAAAGGAACTGATAACAGTTTGCCTGATTTTCTTACCAGGAAATATTTGAATTAATGAGTCATTCAAAAGGAACCCTAAGAATAGCAGTATTTAAATTGAATGAAAGATGGGATGATATCCAAATAGAATTAATAGGGTTGAATAATAATATTCAAGAAATAAAATAAATTCCTTTCTTATCAGACAAAGCAAAAGATTATGCTATTAAACAGATTGAATATCGAATAAGATTCTTGAATAAACAATTAAAGGATCTAAAATATAAAGAAATAATACTTTTTTTGTGGATAGATGTTTCTGTTCTAATTCTTATGTTTAGACTTTCAGGAATGATCCCCTGGGAAAGGGGAAGAGGTTGTGGAAGATCTTCCTCTTATAGGGAAAGTGAAGCAGGCAGAGTTATCCATCAAATGGGTAATAAAAAGCTTAGCATTTAACAATGCCTCAATGAATGCATCAACTTCATCAAACATACTTGATGAAGATGCAATAAAGGAATTTCTTGCCTTTAAAGCTTCTCAGGGATATAACCCAGAAGAAGTAGCATCATATGCTAAAACCCTCATAAATGAAAGTGAGGATGAAGGATGGGTTAATACACCCAACAAAGAAGTCATACTTCTCTTAGATCATAAAGATAAAAAATGGAAAGATCAACCTTGGCTCATAGTCAAAAGGTATTTTGATCAGGGATACTATCCCAACGAGACATATAAGTCTCGAATATATTATGAAGAAATATTAAAAGCAGAATCCTGCGAAAATACCAATTATACTGGGAATAGTAAAACTCATAGCTTTAGTAAAATCATTATTAAGCAGATTATATCTGTGGAGACTTGGGGGACATCACCCCTAAAAGACAGGGAAATTTTACAACCTGAAACAAAAACTCCCATTAGATATAACTATTGGGATTATGTTAAAGCTTTTCAAAGGGCATTCTTATATAAAAACCCTAATCATAAACACTCATGGTTCATAAAAATTAGTCATACAAATTATGAATCAGAAATACCAGCATTGTTTTATCAATGGTGGCAGTCATACGGTCCATTGATTGATATTTTTATTAATGAATCTAAAAAATTTAAAATTTGTATACCCAATGGGTAGAGCTTTCTCCAGCCTTGATAGAGGCACAACACAATAATACTTTTATAGAGGGAATGGCCTCTTTACACTATTTTTTCCAATTCAGTATCCCTTGGATATGGAAATGGATATTATACCAGTGAAAATATTTTCTGTTTAAAAAGAGCTTATAAGACTAACTTCTGGAAAAAAATTATGGATAAAGAAGAAGATGGCAAAATTAAATGCCAAGACACTCTGGATCAAATCCAGAAAACAATTGATCTATATAAAAAGCAGCAGCAGATAAAGCAGCAGAGGGAATCTTCGAGCCCATACCAACACATTGTTAGAAAAATTAAAATTAAAGGCATGGATGATATAAGTGACCAAGAGATGATGAAATATTATCTAGAAGAAGTTAAGAAGGATATAGCCAAGAACTTCAAAAGAAAAGATGAATCATCTTCAAAAAGAACAGAATCAAGTTCTTCACAAATAGAAGAAGAAGACTCCGAGTTATACCAGGACAGTCAAGATGAGAACGAGCCTATGGATGACGAGGCTTATGCCAGAATGATGGCAGAATTAGATGAGGAATTTGGTCCGGTTGATACACCAGAAAAAACAAAAGACAAGAGGACACAATAGGCCCCACAAAGAAGAAAAGAAGCATCAATAATTCATTCTCATAATTAATCGACAAACATTTTGTCTGCATACTGCATTATTGTAGCTTTTACTATTTACTTTTTGACTTGTAATACAAAACGCGTCATACGCAATTATGAGCGAATATTCACTGTAATATTCGGTACCAAATCCCCTATATAAAGGGACTTAGTGTTTAGAAGAAGGTACCGGTTTTTAGAACCAGATTTCCAATCACCTCTCTTCTCTTGTATAAATCTCTGAAATAATATTTGAAGTTTTAAAGATTAAAGTTTGAAGCATTCATCTTCGGTAAGATTCTACTCATCTTTTTATATTGTGTATGATTGCCTTAATGAGAGGCTAAACACATAAGCGTTGAAACATCACCATGTTCAACAGATTATCACAATAAAAAAGAGATCTTAAAACCTAGACAAAGGTAAAAATTTAAGAGGAATCGTGGGATAGGGTTACAGCCCATCTAAGATGTTAATGTGATGGTCGACCGCCTGGGGACCCGTTTAAGCCATAAAGCCAAGAAGGCGTGGGGCGTTTTGGGTCTGACCTGTACTGATCACATATTAACATCCTGGACAACGGCTGTGTAAAATCACCAAAGTTCCATCATTTCTTTAAATCTTCTACCCTTGTCTAAGTTTTATGGTTTTCTCCTCTTTTCCCATACAAGGTCCTGCCTTATATGGTATCATAATAACAACAACAACAACAACAACAACAACAACA